>CM061921.1:145370035-145385610 GCA_031002005.1 Vandiemenella viatica
CTACTATTTTTGTTCATTTTATTTCAGACCATCAGAGGATAGGAGTATTGATTTTGATTTTTTTTTTTTTAGAGATCAATAGTGGAAAGTTGGTACGGATGGAACCTGAGTGATTTTAACAAAATCGGTAATTCTCATGTCTCTCAATCGGGAGGACGCGATTCATATCTCTTTCCGGCCATCCAGATTTCGGTTTTCCATGGTTTCCCTAAATCACACCAGGTGAATGCCGGGAGATTCTTCAAAACGCCTTGGCCCAAGTCCTTCCGTTGGTTTCCTTTAGAACTTTCCCGCCTCTAATGATTTCGTTATCGACAAGCCAAAAAAAAAAAAAAAAATTTCGTGAGTTTAATTGTGAGCTGTACATAATGGGATATTTATTCCAAGTTCTGTGCAAATATTATCCAGCGAGAATTTTCTGAAAGCTGTTTTCTGTTACAGAGCGAATCTATGGAGCTTACTCGCGAAGTAGTAGCTGATCAAACACGGAGCCATTATGCGTGTATCAAAAATAAACCGGGGAAAGGCGAATTGGCTCTCAAAGCTGTGAAAAATATTGCTTTTCATTCAGAAACAATGATCCAAAGTCTTCTAAATGCATTGTTTTGAAGGTTGCAATGCTCAAGATACGCATTTTTCAACTTTTTTTTCCTGCTGAATTAACTTGTTCTTCTGTTGTGCAGTGTTTGTTTTTTAACATATTTATGCAAACGAACATCTTATGAGGAATACGTCAGTAAGGTTGCCATGATAGTTTATGTAAAGGTAGGCTACATATCACGTAGGCGAAGCGCGAAGCATCCAGTTGTATACAGGGTGTTACAAAAAGTACGGCCAAACTTTCAGGAAACATCCTCACACACAAACAAGAAATATGTTATGTGGACATGTGTCCGGAAACGCTTACTTTCCATGTTAGAGCTCATATTGTGACGGCTGTGATACAATACGCCATTCTCCAGGGCTGCATCAGCGCATCAGGATTCCATGCGACGAGGGTGGATGCATGTATCCTCGCTAACGGAGGACATTTTGAACATTTCCTGTAACAAAGTGTTTGAAGTCACGCTGGTACGTTCTGTTGCTGTGTGTTTCCATTCCATGTTTAATGTGATTTGAAGAGATTAATAAAATGAGCTCTAACATGGAAAGTAAGCGTTTCCGGACACATGTCCACATAACATATTTCTTTGTTTGTGTGTGAGGAATGTTTCCTGAAAGTTTGGCCGTACATTTTTGTAACACCCTGTATAATATTTCCAGCATTTGCTTTTTTTATATAACTATCTGCAAAGTGTTTCATCTAGAATATAAAACACAACAGTATTAACAGTAAAACACTAATTTTAAAAATAATATGCTTCAGAACGTAAGAGCTTTCAATGTTTGGAAACAGTTTTGACTGAATTCGTCCTTACCTCCATCATATATATTATTTCTATAAGATTTTTTTTTTTTTTCCAAGCTATTATCTCCCTTCATACTTAACCGAAATATATGAATGAAGTGGCATTTTAAAGCTTATTTTAGATAATTTGATCTCTGCTTTGGCCAAATCATATTTTAAGAGTAGAATTTTTCGCAATTAGACCTTTAAAGGGCAAAAGTATCATTGTTTCTACAACGCATTTTTTGTGTCAAGAGTGATTTATCTTCTTTGATATCTAACCGATAAAGAAAATTAGATTTCATTTTAAAGATTGAAGTCTCCGCCGTGGTGACATGATTCTTTAACAAAGGAATTTCTCAGAATTCGATCCCTAAGTGGAAAAATATTGCCGCATGAACGCCAGTGTACCGTCTGCCAGCATGGCGCAGCGGGTAGCGTCACGAATTGCGGTACCGAAGGTCGCCGGTTCAATCCCGCCCACTGACAAAAATTATTTAATTCTGTTTATTATTTCCAGAAGATTCTACATGTTTCCTAAGGTCACTTGTAACTTCTACACATTTCACTTGTTAACTACTCTTGTAATCTCTAGTACGTTCTATCTGTGTATAAATAGAAGAGAGCATTTCTGCCAAGAGGCAGTTCAGTGCTGCGTGTATGTTTGAGTTCTCAATAAACCTGTTCTCAGTTTAAGTGCTGATGTTCATTGACAAGTACCTTCGAATTCACACCTGCCCGGTTCCAACGCGACATAGTTTGGTGGAGACGCCGGGTAACCTGTGCAACAGCTGCATCGTCGTGGATCCGTATTAGGCAACGTAAAAGTCGCCGCCTACACGGACTGGAACCGGACTACAAAGGATATACTCAGTACGTCCTTCCGAAAGTCCGCGTCATTAGGAAAACCCATGGCGGCAAGCCAGCTGCACATTCGACACCCATCGGTGTTCTCTGGAGACGCTGGACAGGATCCTAAACAAAATTGGCTAAAAGGGTTCGACCGAGGTCGCCAAGTACAACAGGTGGGATCATACCATGTGCTTGGCAAATGTTTATTTCTATCTGGACGGAACCGCCAGCAGTGGTTCGAGAACCACGAAGAAAAACTGAATAACTGGGAAATGTTCCAGACGGAACTTAAGAAAACGTTTGGGGACCACCAGCGACAAATCCGCTCGGCGGAAGAACAACTGAAGAACCGGGCCCAACGACATGGGGAGCCGACGCAATCTTACATACAGGATGTTTTGGCCCTATGCAACGTAGTCAACCCGAATATGACTGAAGCCGACAAAATCACGCACCTAATGAAAGGTATTGCAGAAGACATGTACCAAGCTCTTCTGATAAAAGACGTCGCTACGACGGAAGAGTTCATCAAGTGGTGCCAGCGGATTGAGGAGATGCAACAAAGGAGGGTTGGGCGAAAGAAGTATGACAGACTTCCCAACGTAGTCCCTATGGCAGTTGTGGAAGACCAGCACGACTTTGCGTCTCTCATACGACAAATTGTGAGAGAAGAATTACAACAGTTCATGGCAGCTGGGACTCTTGAACCGAGTGAGCATCAGATCATGGCCATGGATGTAAGCCCAGTGGGTCATGAAGGAGCCGACGCGGCGGAAAAAGAGGTATTTCAGACAATAGCTCCTGTCTGCCGAGCCAATCGCACTCGACGTGAAGAATGGCCTCGCCCTGATATGACGTATGCTGCAGCTGCCAAACGGCAGCCTAGGAACCGGCCGACACGGCCACAACCAAATCCTCCGGCACCTATGACATCCCGCAGACGAACGGACGTCTGGAGGACAGAAGACAACGCGCCAGTATGTTTCCACTGTGGGCGCCCTGGACATGTCATACGCTACTGCAGAGAGAGAAGACGAGTATTTGACGATTATTTTGCCGCAAGACGTCCGCCATCCGAACAGTTCTACCCCAGGCAGCCACCCGCTGACGAGTTCGGTCGACCTACGGGAAGAAGCCCATCGCCGTACCCTAGACGAGGTCGATCCCCGACGCGCCGCTGCCGTTCATCGTCGCCGGACAGAGCTACCAGCCGCTCCCCTAGCCGCCGCACGCAGGAAAACTAAGCAAGGCGACCATCTACGGAGGTGAGGCCGCCGCAGATGAAAATCCTCCATGGATGACAGTCACTAAGATGTCGGGAAATCTCATCAACGTTATAATCGACGGCCAACCTGTCCGGGCGCTGGTTGATTCAGGAGCTTCTTTCTCCGTATTGTCGGACAATTATCGTCGCACACTAAAGAAGACAATGTTCCGTGATACGGGGGCAACTGTGCTAAAGGTCGCAAATGGAAAGTACGTCCAGCCAGCTGGAGCTTGTGTCGCGAGAATAACCATCAACAACAGGACCCAGCCAGTTGAATTTGTCATTTTAACAGAATGTAGTCATAATGTCATCCTTGGATGGGACTTCCTTAAGGCATCCCAAGCTGTCATTGACTGTGGAACGTCTGAGCTGCAAATTGAAGAAGTCGTTGCGACGGGTACACGTAACACAGAATCTTCTGGGAAGTTATTCGCCGTGACAACGTGACAATCCCGCCGTTCGCAATGAGAAGAGTCCCAGTCAAAAACACGGACGACCGCAACCTTGAAGTGCTTGTCGATAGTAGAAAGTTTATTAGACTCACGAAAGAAATCTACATACCAGCGGCTATCATAAGCATTATCGGTGGTCGAGGAGACATTTGGATCACCAACTGTCACGAGCAGTCACAAATTATCCCCAAGGGAATGTGCATAGGGGACAGCTGAACCAGTCCAGGAGGGCGAGCTCAACGTCATTAACGAAGATCCATGCTCTGTTACTAGTACCGACAACACGCTGGAGGAAACAACTATGGAACTGCCAATAGGGTCCGGCCTGACCAAGGAACAACACCACCGGGTGTTAGCTATACTACGCCAATTCTCTGGTGTATTCACACCCCAGCAAAAAAAAGGTCAGACGAAACGGCCCACGATAAAGCATCGTATCAATACTGGGGATCATCCGCCCATTAGCCAGCGCTCGTACCGATTGTCACCAGTCGAAAGGCGAATAATTCGAGAGGAAGTGGAGAAGATGTTGCATAATGACATTATTCAACCTTCGGAGAGTCCTTGGTCATCTCCGGTGGTCCTCGTAAAGAAGAAGGATGGTACGTGGCGATTCTGTGTCGACTATCGGCGGCTGAACAAAATCACAAAGAAAGATGTCTACCCACTGCCGCGCATCGACGACGCCTTAGACTGCTTGAAAGGAGCTACATACTTCTCAACCATGGACATGCAGACAGGCTACTGGCAAATCGAGGTTGACGAAGCTGACAGAGAAAAGACGGCTTTTATTACACCTGATGGCCTCTATGAATTCAAAGTAATGCCATTCGGATTATGCAACGCTCCGGCCACATTCGAACGCATGATGGACAACTTACTTCGACACCTTAAGTGGACGACGTGTCTTTGTTATTTAGATGACATTGTTGTTTTCTCGAAAACATTTGAAGAACATCTGAGTCGCCTGTCAACGGTGCTGAAGTGTGTTCAGACTGCAGGACTCCGCCTCAATCCGAAGAAGTGCCTCTTCGTCGCCAGAGAGATAAAAATCCTGGGGCACCTGGTCAACGGAGATGGCGTCCGCGCTGATCCAGATAAAGTAAGGGCAGTCATGGAATTTCCAACTCCTCAGCACATTCGTGATGTGAGAAGCTTTCTTGGGCTGTGCTCATACTTCCGGCGTTTCATAAAAGGATTCTGTAACATGGCACGTCCACTGCAAGAACTTTTGCAGGGAGACGCCAAGTTTTACTGGGATGAAACTAAAGAAAGATCTTTCCAGGCACTTAAGGAGGCTCTAACTTCCGCACCAGTTCTAGCCTTATACGACGAGAATGCAGAAACTGAACTTCACACTGACGCCAGCGGTTATGGGATCGGTGCAGTGCTTGTGCAAATTCAGGAAGGTGCTGAGAAGGTGATAGCCTATGCATCAAGAGTATTCTCTAAGCCCGAGATAAACTACTCTACAACCGAGAAAGAATGCCTCGCAGTTGTCTGGGCTATCAACAAGTTTCGTCCGTATTTATTCGGCAAACCTTTCACCGTCGTAACAGACCACCATTCTTTATGTTGGCTAACCAGCTTGAAGGATCCATCAGGTCGACTAGCAAGATGGGCACTTAGACTTCAAGAGTACGACGTCACGGTGGTATTCAAAAACGGACGCAAACACAAGGATGCCGACAGCCTTTCAAGGAATCCTTTAATAGAACACAACAGCATGAATGGAATTTCAGCCCTCGCTGAATTAGGTGACGTTGCAGCTGAACAGAGGGAAGATTCAGAGTTATTAAGAACCATAGACGCCTTGGAGAAAGGAGAACCGGCCAAAGGAGGGTTTCAATTGATAGATGGGACATTGTATAAGAACAACTACGATCCACTAGGCCCCAAGTGGCTTCTGGTCGTTCCAGCTCATCTCCAGCCAGCTATTCTCAAGTATTTCCACGACGCTCCAATATCCGGTCATCTGGGATTTGTGAAGACCCTGGACCGAATCAGACGCAGGTATTACTGGAAGGGTCTCTACCGATCTGTCAAGCATTATGTGAGTCACTGTAAAGAGTGCCAGCGACGGAAACATGTGCCGCAATTACCTCCAGGTCATCTAGTACCAATTCCACCTGCAGCAGTTCCATTCCACCGAATTGGGATCGACCTTTTGGGGAGGTTCCCGAAGTCGACAACCGGTAACCGATGGATAATAGTCTGCACCGACTACCTCACGCGCTACGCTGTCACCAAACCTGTGCCGACTGCAGAAGCTCCAGAGGTTGCAAAATTTCTAGTAGAAGACATTATTTTGAAGCATTGGGAGCACCACGTGTGATGATATCCGATCGTGGAAAGGTATTCCAGTCAAGACTAGTATCAGAGGTCATGTCAAGATGCGACGTTGTACACAGATGACAACTGCATACCACCCTCAGACAAACGGTCTCACAGAACGCTTCAACAAGACATTAGCCGATATGCTGTCGATGTATGTGGATGTTGAGCAGAAGGATTGGGATACAATACTGCCATTGGTCACATTTGGCTTATAATACAGCAAGGCAAGATACGACAGGCTTCACTCCGTTTTTTCTGCTCCATGGCCGTGAAGCTGGAGACCACAATGGATACGCTGTTCCCATTCCAGCCGGACGACACTCAGGATGACTATATAAAACAGCTCATTACCAGGGTCGAAGAAGCAAGACAGCTGGCTCGCATACGAACACTGGCCACCCAGGAGAGGGACCGTCAGCGGTTATGACGGCAAGCACCGACCTGTTGCGTACAACCCAGGAGATCTCGTATGGATTTTTACCCCTGTCCGGAAGGTTGGGCTATCAGAAAAGTTACTGAAGCGGTACTTTGGTCCGTATCGTGTCATACGCCGCCGGTCAGACGTCACATACGAAGTCGAGGATTATGAGCCGTCTTCGAAACGACGAAAGCGAAGGGACATTGTTCACGTCCTCCGCATGAAGCCTTACTACAATCCTGACGAGCAGCTAGGCACAACCAGCTTCTTGTTCAAGGACTCTGAGGACGGTTTGGATACTGAGGAAGTCGGACAGGAAGATAATAGTACAAACAGGAGGGGCCCTCCAGAACTGCATACAGAGGACCCACGACAAGATCAAGATCCAGGACACTTCAGCGTGCCCCAAAAGAAATCTAACAGCGGGACGCTGTTTTCCTCAGGAGAGGGAGCAATGCCGCATGAACGCCAGTGTACCGTCTGCCAGCATGGCGCAGCGGGTAGCGTCACGAATTGCGGTACCGAAGGTCGCCGGTTCAATCCCGCCCACTGACAAAAATATTTAATTTCTGTTTATTATTTCCAGAAGATTCTACATGTTTCCTAAGGTCACTTGTAACTTCTACACATTTCACTTGTTAACTACTCTTGTAATCTCTAGTACGTTCTATCTGTGTATAAATAGAAGAGCATTCTGCCCAAGAGGCAGTCAGTGCTGCGTGTATGTTTGAGTTCTCAATAAACCTGTTCTCAGTTTAAGTGCTGTGTTCATTGACAAGTAACCTTCGAATTCACACCTGTCCCGGTTCCAACGCGACAATATTGAGTTTTTTTAAAAGTTGTCTGCAAGAAATTCTTGGTTGTAACCTACACAACATCCTAATAGCTCTTTCTGTGCTACGAAAACTTTTTTACTTTGTGAAGAGTTTCCCCAAAAGATTATGCCATATGACATCACTGAATGAAAATATGAGGAGTACACCTGTTTCGTTAATTCTAGATCTGATGTTAGAGAAAGTGTTCGTATTGCAAAGGTGGCACTACTTAACTTCTTCAGTTGTGAAGTGATATGTTCATGCCAACAGAGTTTCTAATCTATTTTAATACCAAAGAATTTTATACTCTTTGTTTTTAATAAAGTGTTATTTTTATAGCTAACTTGTAAATCTGGCTGTGCATAATTTTTTGTTTTAAACCTAATATAATGTGTTTTTTTTTTCAAAATTTAGCTTTAATGAATTTGCTTTAAACCAATTTGCTACTTCACTAAGTACTTCACTTACATTAAATTCTAGATTGCTGTTTGGTGTTTTTCTCAGTCAGGTTAGTGTCATCTGCAAATAAAACACTCTTAACTTTGTCAGATAAGTTTCCAGGAAGGTCATTTATGTACACCAAGAAGAGGAGGGGTCCTAGGACAGAACCTTGTGGAATTCCATGTTTTATTTTCTCCCAGTTTGACGAAGAATCTTTACTTATTTTAGGATCAAAAATGGAACTTTTTGCATTCGACTTTCTATGTATGATCGAAACCATTTACCTGCGGTTCCATAAATACCATAATATTTCATTTTCTTCAAAAGTAATTCATGATTTACACAAGTCAAATGCTTTTGCAAGATCACAAAATATTCCTACAGGACTCATTTTATTATTCAGTTCCTCAAATGTGCTATTTAAAAATGAATATATAGCCATTTCTATAGATGATCCTTTTTGGAACCCAAATTGTGATTTTCTGAGGATATTATTTTGTTTAACATGTTTTATTACTCTACAGTACATGATCTTTTCAACAATCTTTGAGAATGCTGAAAGTAATGAAATGGGACAATAGTTATCTACACATGTTGCTTCTCCTTATTTAAACAACTGTTTTACAACTGCATATTTTAGTCTATTTGGAAACACGCCTTGCATTAAGGATTCATTACAAATGTGGGAAAGTACACGACTGATATAATCTGAACATCTTTTCAGTAATTTGTTAGAAGTATTGTCATAGCTGGAAGAATCTTTAGTTTTAATTGTTTGATGTGTTTATTTATTTCTGAGACTGTTACTGGTGGCAATTGCATTTCTACAAATTTATTTGGGAAAGCAGTCTGAAGAAGCCTTAGGGCACTATGTGAGGATTGCTTTTCAATGCCTAATTTCTCTACAACTGAAGTAAAATGTTTGTTAAATATTTCACAAACTTCCCCTACTTCACTATGAACAGATCCATTTTGTTCTATTTTTATGTTTTTAGAGTGATTTACAGATTTCCCTGTTTCAGTTTTTATTATATTCCATATAGTTTTCATCTTATTGCCTGAATTTCTATTTTCTCTGATATATACCTGTTCTTGGCCTTTCTTATTATATTTCTTAGTATTTTAGAATAAAGTTTGTAATGAGCTCTGAGTGTATAGTTATCTGATTCTCTTACTTTTAAGTATTGGTCCCTTTTTGTTTTACAAGATACTCTAATACCCTTTGTTATCCATCCTTTACCCAGTTCATTGTTTGGAGTATTGACAACTTTCCTTTTTTTTAAACTTCTTCGAAAAGTGTTAGAAATATATTGAGAAAGGAATCAAATTTTTCATTAACACCCTTCTGACCATTGTTCATTATTTAAGGAATCTATGAAATGTTTTATATTGCTTTCATTAATATTTATTCTATGTACCCATCTTTTCTTTATCTGTTTAATAGTGTTTCTGGACTTGATACATAACAACTTGGCATCAAGATCTGAGATACCATTTATTATAAAAATTTATTGTAATTGCTATACTGAGAAATATCTATAAAAAAATTATCAATTGCAGTCCTGCTATTATTTTGCATTCTAGTAGGGAAGTTTACAAGTGCCATTAAGTTAAAAGACAACATCAACGCTTCCATATCTAGCCTCTCGTTGCTGTGATTGAGAAAGTCAACATTAAAATCTCCCCATAAGATTATTTGTTTGTTATTTTTGAAACATAGTAGCAAAGACTCTAACTGAGATAAAAACAGTCTAAAATTTTCTGAGGGGGCCCTGTAAATTGCTATTACTATGAGCTCTTCCTTACCATATTCTAGTTTATTAACACAGCATTCAGTGTTGTTCTATACAATACTTACTTACATCTACACTGTTGCATTGAATATTATTTTGAACAAAAATGGCAACTCCCCCTTTCTCCATTTTACATCTACAGAAATAAGAACTTAGTTTATAATTTTGGATGGACAGCTGAGATATTCCTATGTCCGAAAAATGATTCTCAGGTATGCATAAAACATCTACATTGCAATTTCTGAAATTTTTAATCTCTTCTAGGCATAAGGTAATGTCATCAGTTTTACTAAATATTCCCCTTGTATTTTGATGGAGAATAGTGGTCTGGACACTTTGATTCAATGAATTTAAATTGTTAACATTATTAGTACATACTGGTATGTCAGATGGAATGTCTAATTTCAATAAGTTTTGATCAGGAGAAATGTCCATTTCTTTTAGACATCTTAATACAATTATTTCATTTACCCTAAAAAAGGCCGTGACTTAACACCACTTATAGCAGGAATCCTTCTTTCACTCACCTGGCATCCCCTGATCTCATCAGTAATAAGAAGCAAAAGCTTCTTTTACCTCTGAAATTCAGATGGTGTCCATGGCGAGTATAACTGCCCCTACCAATGCAGGCCACATCTATCAAACCAATGTGTGAATTTGCTGGCAGCCAGAGAACCATTTCCAATGATGCATTTGTATGCCTAATGTTATACCACATCCAGGGTTTATCATAATGCTCAAGCAAATCCACAAATCCCACATTCGTCTGAAGCGTGTTCCTGGAAATGTGAACAATGTCTTCCTCAATTGAATAATTGAGGTCCTTATCAATACTATTCAATGTTCCCCCTACAATTACAATACAATCTTCCTTTGAGAAATCCTTTCCTAAGTCTTCCATATTTGCTACAACACTTCCAAGATCTGCATTTGGTTTGAAAATACTGCAGACTTCATAATCTCTCCCTAAGTCAGACTGAGCTGTCTCACTGATTACCCTCCCATGACTGCTTTCAAGTAGCAGTACCTTCCTACGTTTAGATGCCACTTGAAAAGTTTTCTCCCTTTTACTTTACATGATCCAAGATCGTTCAGTCCAGCTTGACGGTCCTCAGAGTCACCATCTAGATCCTCCAATGGCCGAAACACATTGGATGTCTCCAGCTGGAAACCATCATACAGACAGCGTTTCCTAACTCTCCTGCCAGAGCTGACTTCCCTCCACTCATTGTTCTACCTAAGTCTAAGAACTGAGTTTTCTGCCTTCAGGGCTTTTAAATCCCTCTCCACAGATGCCAGATCTGACTGAAGCTTCAGATCCGCTGCTCCTGAACCTTAATTCTGCAAGTGTGACGGTTCCAGGCAATGCTGACCCAAGAGTCACTGTTAGTAACATCGCTGCATCCACAGTGAAACAAGCGCCCGTAGTCCCGGCACGTCACTCCTTCTCTTACTGGTCTTCGGCAATTTCCACAATTAGTATCCATTATGATACTTTCAGGAAAACTTAATAACTTAGGAGAATAAAAACTTTAAAACGTTTACTTAAACTACTTTAAAAAAACTTCAGAACTTAGAAGAAAAAAATCTTAAAAGGTTTACTTTTAATTAATTCAGTTGCCAAAAAAAAGTAAAAGTAGGATTCTGAGAAAAATGCTAAACAAATACTACGTAGATCACTCGAAACTTTTCCGAAATGTGAATTAAAACACTTATCAACTACAAGACTTACAACAAAAACAAACAAATGATATCAAAAGAATTTTTTAAACAATTATTATACTTAAAGACAACCTAGACCTGTGATTCTGACCTAACCTCAAATGGAAACAAATAAAATTTGTTAACCCTGACTGATTTTCTATTTAAAAAATTGTTCACTATAACTTAGTAGCTTCACAATTTACTGCAAAACAAAAACTAATGCAATCAAAACAAACTTACTATGAAATTCTGTTACGCTAATACTCAGTCTGTAACATCACACAAAATAGGTTTAAACCTCCCCAGTACATTCGTCCAAAATTTGACTCCTCGCACAACCAGTGGTCTTGTAAGAAGACACTTGATATACCTGGCATAAAAGATGAAACAATAATATGAAAGAGCGAGAGAAATTTGAAACATGCCAGGATTTCCAGTAAATGATTTAGGTATGAAGAAATTAAGTAGTTAGAAAGGATTGAGGAAGGGAAGTTAAGAAGTAACATCTAAAAGTAGGATTATTGATTTCAGTTTATAGATCGGGGGAGGAAATTGTTGAATATATCGAACCTCGAAAACATGAGTGGTATCTACCACTATCATCTGATGCTTAAGAAGAAATATGAGGGTTATTGTATTTGAATCAGGTCCCGTGGAACATGTTCAATAACATGTGGAGGTGATCATTTGTAAAACTAACGGCAACAGTTAGAAACTTAGAATCATAGGAACAGGCTAGTGGCGTCCAATGGATGACAGCGTCAGTTAACCTTGCAATGGTGTGTATTCAGAGTGTCACTAAGATACAGCATTGACACATGGATGTAATTTTAAATTTCGTAATTCATACCATTCAAATTCCTTTGTCCATTTGGGTGTGGCCCCTTGAAAATTGAAACGTAAATTCTGATACAGGAAACCTCATTTTTCTACTTTTGGAATATGGTCACAGTTTTTCCTGCCACACAATGTTTCATTTTACCACAACCAGATGTGACGTCATACTTTCCGTCAAAATTTGACAATTGTCACATTTATAGCTTTCAATTTGGCTGCCATATGACTTCATCTAAAGTTACTGTCCAAAATCTATGCAAACAGCCATAAGAACGCCACCACATGCTTCGTAAGCGTGAGATGTGAGTAAACTTTGTAAAGCAAGACAGAGAAATCAAATTTGCTGTGGGGTTTATGACTTCTGAACATTTAATATCAACGATTAATTCATTTACCATTTTCCTGATTTCATACACAACCATAATACTCCTCATGACTTTTAACTACGTGACTCACAGCTTCAGAAGAGATTCAGGGATGTTTTATTTGGATATTTCATTACGACCAAGGTAATTTCATATATGATACCATTGTTCTAGGATTTTTATACAATATGTCTATACAAAATAATCTGGGTTTAATTTATCCCCTCTCCTCTCAAATATTGGTTTTATATCGTTAAATGTAACACATGATCTGCTTGCAGACTTTTATAATTCATGTCAACCTCCTACAGCTGAGGAAAAGTCACGTTCCTACTGGCGGGGTGCAGTGCGCTCAATATGTATACAAGAGCCATGTATCATTATTTAAGTTTTGCAAATTGTTAGTGTGGTGTGTATTTGATCAATATCCGCTGCTACGAAATTGTGTTTACTAATTACGATGTTAGCTATTGCAAGTGAGATGTATTTAATTTCCATTGTTACGTGCCAATATACTGTAGATGCTTTTCTGTTCTCTCTCAACCTTTAAGGAATTCCCTTTTGTTCTACTATATTGATGATTGTCTTTATATTTCTAATCGTTTTTCACGTTTTACCAATAGTTATTTCAGCTATTTCTCTTATAATATTATTTAGGTTGTAGTCAAATAACTGTTCCCCTAATGTTGAATCAACTCTTGGCATATTCTGTTATTAGCTATAATCAAATCTGTTCTGTAAGTGGTTTTAAGAGCAGTTGAAAGGTTTGAAAGCCCTTGTCTCCCTTTTGCATGTCTTGCCTAGTTTACATTGTTTTCTGATGACTTTGAATACTGATCTCCTTTATTTTTATAGACATCCTCACCAAAGTTGCCACAAGTAATTTTATTTTTCTGGACAGTGTTTACCTTTATGTGCCAAATTTTTCAATTGCTTTTTAACGATTGTATAATCTTTCACCGATATTGCACAAATTTCAGTATTTACTTTATTTTTTCTAGCAGGTGTTCCTTCATCAATGAACTGACCTGGAATAATTGGTGAATAACTCGCGGTTCTGTTGTGTATCTAAATGATCTAGTGGTGAATCCATAAACATTTTGTCTCCTGCCTGTGTTTTGGAGATCCCACAAGATAAAAGAAGCTATCCTCCCAGAGCTAACACTTAATCATTTCACTAATATCTTTATTGGTCATTACTTTCTTCAAATAATCCTTCAACAGTGCGTCCACAAATGCTGTATTATAGTTGTTTCATAGCTTATTAACTTTTATCTTCAGCGGGTTTAAGAATCGTAATTAGCTTCTCAGTGACTTACTTCCGTCTTTCCTTGCAATGAAGCAGACAAATAGTTTTCCCGTTGTGGGAATCAGTTTGGGTCAATTCCAGTTCAGGAGTAGTGTTGTCTGCAATCACAGGTGCCATGATAACATTCTTTTTGCTATTTCAACTCCTCACTTTCTTTTTTCAAGCCAATATTTTCCTTCTGTATGTATTCCTACCTACCTTCTATGAATGATATGGTTACAATACATATGTGATAGAAGTCTATCGCTGTTCGCAAGATTTGCATGATGGCTGTATGGGTACCCAGACCGTGCAGGTAGTGCCTGGTATCTTCGTACTGATTGGAATTGCTGGACATGACTCGTATGGATCGAAGGAGCCTTCTTATGATAATGAGACATGACACACCGTCTATAGATGGATCGTTTACGGGTTATTGAACTCAAAGAAACGTTCAAGGTTCAGCGAAAACGTGCAACAATAGCTAGAGATGACTGGAAAAAAGGTATGTTTTCGCGACAACAGTGAAATGCGCCAGGCACCAACAGTTTAACTGGTCTTCAGTGAGATTAAACCAACGAGCGTGGTAGATGAACAGTTAACGCTCTGGCCTCGTATTCTGGAGGACGCTGGTTCGAATCACCGTTTGGGTATCCAGATGTAGGTTTGCTATGGTTTTCCCAAATTGCTCCAGGTGAATGGCAGGATACTTCCTTCAAAAGGGCCATGGTCGAATTCCTTACCCTTCCTTGTACCCAGTCACATCCCGCCTCTAATGATCTCTACGTCGACGAGGCGTAAAGCCATAAGTAAAAAAATGAGGGATTAAACCACATATAATTATTAGGAGTGACCCGCAGAAATATAATGATCAAGCAACACAGTTTGGTAACTTAATATGGATACACAAATGACAATTAAATATAGGGATTGAGTCTTGGGTAAATTATCGAATGCTAGACTATGAGGTTTTCTCCAACAGTTATAAGGTGTACTGCAGAGATAGATGTAGACTTGGGCAAATTAGCCAATGCTATACAATGAGGTTTTCTGCAGGTGTACTGCATAGGTAGATGTAAAATTGGCCGAGCGGTATTAATACTGGTTAGCAAAGAATACTGCACTTCATTAGTTTCATAGATGATAGCTGTGAGTCACTGGTACTAGATTTCTGGGTTGATAAAAGTGGGGAAAAAAATAGTTTTGGCTGCTTGTCATAGCAGAGGTATGAACAGGAGGCTCTCCAGGAGAAACTAGTTCAGAAGTGAGCGTAAATGTGGTAATAATTGACGGGGATTTAAAATTACCGGATATGAACTGGCATTGAAATATGAACAATATTACATGGGAACAGAGAGTTGCAGATACCTTGGTATGGAAAGAATGTTTCACACAGGTGATAACAGAGCATTAGGGGATTCAGTATGCTGGATATATGCCTAATAATCTCTGATTATAACTTTGATGGTTGTCAAGTTATTATGAAGCAGTTCTGATGGATATTAGAGTAATCATTAAACCAGCGGCGAAAATTGATGGGAGTAATAGCTACAAGTATTAAACGGTATATGTTTCAGAACTGAAGAAATATTTCAGGGGAAGGTTCGATGAATGGTATG